>JARHVA010002694.1:2410000-2418363 GCA_037957365.1 Torreya grandis | reverse complement strand
TGATAGTTATATCATATGTACAAGCCTAAGTCCATATGCATAACTAAACCATTGTGCTAACATATAAGTATAAATTATAGAACAAGGTAGTCACTAAAAATTATGTCAAACTATACTAATTAATGCATTACAATAAAATCAATAGATTAAATTTATCATCCCACATTCCCTCTTGGGTTATCAATGGTGAACACAACACTTTGAGCAAGTGATAAAGCTAATTAGATCGTCAAATTCATGAAAGGAAGAGTCAACTATATTAAAATCCCTACACTAAAAATGGTGCAATAAATGTGTCAACATAAAGTTGGAAATGTGACTTTCCTTCCTAATGAGCATTCTAAGAATTAAATTCTATTTTAATAAATCAAGTTTAGCAAGAGCAAGATAATAAAACTAACTTAATACCACATAAAATAATTTTAGGCATCCTCATAGTACTTACTATCATAACTATTTTTTTTAAGAGTAAATCAACAATGAAACTATTATATAAACCCTCAAGACAAGTAGGGTAATGTATAACCAATATAGATCTAGTAAAATAACATTAATAATGCATTCAACATGCATATAATTATCTACAAAAGTGAGGAGCATTCCACATGCTCTCTTAACCTAAATTGTTCTATTTTTTTTTAATCAACTTGATTTATCTCTTAATGAGTACAAACAACCAAGCCAAATATAATAGATAAATGCATATAGCAATCAAGAAGTTCTTGTAAAGGAATGTGTTACAAAGCATATAACAATCTTGTTTGCTTTTATTAATATCACACAAAAAAAAGTTCACAAAATGAAAAAAATCAATTTCTTTCCATTCAACATAATAAGATGTATGATAAAAAATGTAATAGAAAACTTCTCAAATAATGAATTAATCATACAAAGTAGTGGTTTATCTAATTCTAAAAATCTTTGTTAACCGATAACTATCAAGTGTCATATGCAAAAGTGTAACTAATAGATCAAAGTTTGTTTTCTATAATAAGGTGATAAAAAATCATTTATTTTGGGTATTGTTTCAAAATAGTTTGGAAATGCATCTGATTATCAAATTAAAGGATAACAATCAAATATTCTTTCCAAAATCAAACATAGGGTTTTTAACCTGCTATGAAGTTCAAACAAATCATTCTCTAAACAGTAGATAAAGGATGATTTTTTTCTCTTGCTTGTAAAGATCAACTTATCAACATGATGGCATAAGTAACTAACTAAATGAAGAAGGTATATATCACATAATTTATTAACCTAGCAGCAATAAAACATTCAACAAAGTCGTTTTCATTTATCATTCCATAAAACACATCATATTAACATGCAGTTTTCAAGCTATAGGCTATTAAATCACCATAAATGAATTTTGTTTTCAATATGGATAACTAAAACACCCAAAATAGTCTAACAAATACAATGTTCCAAATTTACCAAAAATAGACCAGGGTAATAATATTTCCAACTACACTAACAATCTCTATTTTCAATGGGTGGTGCCAAATTTGGGAAAATTGCAACATCTTCAGCATAAAATAATATACGTACAATTTTACATATTGTTGTCCCTGAAAAATGACTCCTCATTTTTTTAGACAACATATGACTATTTTGGTCCTACATGGCCAAAATTGTCCCTCCCCTTTCCAAAAATTTGTTCTGAACATTCAATTTTGTCATTTTCTCAACTTTTTTGTAAAAGGATAAGTAGGTTCAACCAGTTTATCAAAGGGTCTATTGGCAAGCATCAAAATAAAAGCTTGAACTATTGAGCCATTGAACCTTGAACCATTTTGGTTCATCGGTTCAATGGGTTCAATGTTCAATCAGTTCAACACGCTAGGTTCAAAGGTTCAAAGGCTGCCTTAGTTAAGAAAAGAAGTGCACGCAAAAGAAAGAGTCAGGTGGATGATACCAATTATCGACGGCTGAGCCCCACTAAACTTTGTTTTTGTGAATTGGTAGATATTGCCACGTGTCCCTCTTGAAGCTTGTTGGGAGCCTCCAAGTGTCAATATATGCAGTCTCTTCCCTTAGCTTCACTGTTTTAAGTAATGACCATGGTGGGGTTGGGGATGAGTGACTAAATGAAGTGGAATGCACCAAGTGTCTACATTTACACGACTAAAAAATGTATTTGGACCGCTCCATGTGTCCCTTATAGAGATCAGTGGAGGCTGACAAGTGTCATCATCTGCGAGAGCTCGACTGAGCCCCAAACATTTCTATGATGTCATAAAGGCCTGAGAAGGTGGATGCTACCAAGTGTCAATAGCAGAAGATGCCATGTGTCCTCACCTGTTCCTATAGAAGATGCCACATGGCACTTATTTAAAGAGAAGAAGGCACCACATGTCAAAGGAAAGGGAAACTTGCAATACAAAGGCACATATGGAGCCAAGGAAAGGTTTCCTTCGGATGAATTATCTGAAGGAATTCCTTCGAACATTTTGCCTGAAGGAAATAAAAGGGATGACAACCCACCTAAGAATCAAAGCTCGAAGGCCACTTAGAAGAAATCGAAGGGCATGTTCCCTTTGGAAAAGGGTCTGAGCCTTAGAGGGTTGCGAAAGCTGCCAAGTGTCATAAGCTGAGACACAGTTTTGAATGAAGCTTCATAGAGCAAAACACACCACGTGTCCCGAACCAATGCAGTGGAAGCTACCACGTCTCTACTTTCGTGCCCTCCCAAGCCAGCTTATTTCTATAAGCCTATTTCAAATCTGTGGATGTTGCCACATGTCTTCACCTATGTCACAATATAAAGTGACCATGGCAAGTGAGAAAGACACAAAGGAGTTGCTAGGAAGCATGACGGGCCTGCAAACATCAAATTTTTCATAATGAAATGTCTGTTAATTCCAGAAGACTCAAGGCACAGACCCGAATGCATTTGAAAAGCCTAAGGATAGACCAAGAGAAGGAAGAGACAAAGAGGGAAACTCAATGAGAGTTATTTCTAGTAGGTGGAGCAGTTCATTGAGCAGATATTTAGGGCCTACAAACATTGAAAGTGTCATCTATTTGTCCCCTATGAAATAAAGGTAGAATAGACAGTTGCACGGCTAAGTACGTGATGGAATTAGAGATTTAGGCTTGGGAGGAGGCACTAAAGATGAATCGACACACCGCAGTCAAGGCAACCACCCTGCTCCAGCATGGCCCTTCCTGACAAGACTAGAATGCATCCAAGGCATTAAATGCACCAAATGGGTCACTCCATGGGACAAAGTACCAAGCCTCCCTCAGGCCTCTATATAATTTAATCTCTTGTATCATTTCAAAGGAGACCTTCCCCTTACCAGAAGTGAAACTCTGCCCGAATTAAAAGGCATTACTGAGACTTTGAGCTCAATTGTAATTCATATTTCTTTGATTGAATGAGAAAGCAAGTTACTTGCAGAATCTATGCTGTTATAACTTGTGCTACTTTAGGAGATTGTTCTTATGTCTATCTTCTAAAAGCATTCTTATTTATTTGATTTATCAAGCAGGACTAGTGGAGGTGATAAGGAAGGTGTCTTAAAGCCAACTACTTTCAGACTTTGTGCTATCATAGTTGTCTTCAGTGTGTGTTTTGCTTTTATGTTTCTGTGTAAAGGATCTTGGGATGACTTTGTGCCCCCATTTTTCTTCGTATTTCACTCTCGAGAAGTCGAGGTGGAGACTTTGTGCTACATTTCAAGCTACTGGTTACTCTACACCCTTTTGTCACCTATTACCAAAAAGATTCTTGTTGCCTGCAAGAACAAGCACTTCTGAAAGAAGAGAAGTTCCTTCTGTTGCTTCACCAGGATTTCTAATATCCAAGAAGGGATCTGGCTCTTAGCTGAATGTTACTTCTAAAAGAAGAGAAGTACCTTCACCAATCACCCATGATTTCTCCTCTGTTTGTGAGCATCCTCTAAAAGAAGAGAGATGGATGATGTATTCTACCCCCATGTCTTACTTTCTGCTTATATATATAGTATATAGCCTCCACATATTTAATAGGGAACCTCCCCTTGATGAGAAGAGAGATTTGTCCTCTTCGGATGTGGTAAACCTGCAACATTAGATGACCCATCTCCCTATACTATGGTGATATGAACTATTTTGGTCACCACTTAGTTGGCCGACAAAATATTCACCCAACAATTTTTTGCGACTCTGCTGGGGACACAATAATTTTGTGTAATTTAGAACCTCAAGTTTTAGATTGAAACATCACTTGTGTCTTACCCATAATCATTATAACCCTTATCCATTATAGACTCTAGTGACTCTATTCCATGTCTTACCCATTATCATTATAGACTTACCATCTTCCTCCACTTCCATTATTTTATTTGGTCTACAAAACCAGAGCTGCTAGGAAAGAGTGCGCAATTTGAAGCCTCAAGCCTCAAGCCTCAAGCTAAAGGAGGGCTAGTTCTTTTCCATTTTTGTTTTTCAATCTAGCCACTCCATCCATATTTGTTATCCCTATTTTACATAATTAAATCATGGTAGTTCGAGGCCCCTGGGGTAATTCTTTTGGTCTACTTAATTTGACTCCACCCTTACATGATCTTCCATGCAGTTCAAGGAAAAATTTCCCCAAATTCTTTGGTGATGGGATAATTCACCCTGATGAACACATTGCAGCCTTCAGCATAGCCTATGGTGTTATAAGGGTGGAATTTGAAGACGTGGTAGTCAGGCTATTCATGGAGACACTACAAGGTGTTATTGTAGACTGGTTTTACCATCTACAAGCTAAATCAGTGACTAATTGGGATACACTCAAAGACAAATTTGAAGCCAGGTTCAAGCCTGCAGAGGATGCACATGCTTTCCTAGCCTAACTCACTTAGATGAAGAAGGAACCTCATGAGCCTATGAGGGATTTTATTGCTAGGTTCAACAAGCTGAGGTACAAGATTCCCATGGTCACCCAGCTTACACCTCAAAATCTCATGTGCTTCTTCATTAACTCACAATTGTCTAAAGTGAGTTTTCTATTGAGACATGCTAGACACATAGACCTTGAGGCTACTCAAGACTTGGCTACTGAGCTAGAAGATGACCTTATCTTGGCAGGAAAGATAAGGAGAGATCCTAATAAAGGTATATCCTCTTCATATTTTGAGTATCCACCTTCAGCCACCATTGATCAAATGGTGCAAAAGCTGGAAAATGAACTACTAGCCTTGAAAAGGCAAATGGCCCAAAGTATGTTTGCTCCTAATCGGGATATGCCAAGGAGGACATTCCCCAATCAACCATATCAAGGCAATGCTACCAGAAGTAAAGGGCAACCAAATAATCTTCCTCCCCCATAGAGGAACCTTGCCTTTGAAATACCTCCAACCAACTCAGTAGTTGGATATCTGGAAATAGAACATGTTTCCTATTTCCAACCTGAGTTTGAGCAAGAAAATGGCACTGATCTCTTTAGGGAGGATCTAGAAGAATCAGCTAGTGACTCCCACATTAGTTTCTTGAATTTTTAAGATGAACCCAAAAGTGAAGGTGAAGCAGTCCAAGGATCATACGTAGTATTCACCAGGTCTGAGAATCAGTCAGCCCAGCAGGCCGACAAAGAGAAGATAGAGGAGCGACCCCAACTAGCAATTTCAATTGTTGAGCAGAGAACCCCTCTTCCTTTCTAGTCAAAGGACCTGGTGATTGCCAAAGAAGTAAGTACATCAAACATCTCTACACCTTCTACTTTAAATTCACAAGACAATCCTCCCACCCCTCCTATAAACTAAAAGGAAGAACTCCCATCCCCTGTGCCTAGTCCAACCCAGCCATTTGACATAATTGATCATGTCAAATGTGTCAAGACCTAAATGGCAGCCCCTACAGCCCAAATTTTGTTTGAGTCTTTAGGTAGGGATGAAATAGTAGAAGAATTGGTGGAGTGTGGCATAAGTGCAGAAGAACCCTCACCTCCAAATGAAGAAGAATCTGAGATATCTAAGGGGGGCAATTAAGACGTGCTAGGCTGAGCTATCAGAACAACAAATTATGGTACTAGGCCTTGTTACTACCCATCAAAATTAGGAAAATGAACTCTTTGCCAGGAGAGCAAAGATTCATGGTTTTTTAGACCAAAAGTCAAGTCTTGCTTTGGGGTAAGAAGAGAAGAAAACCAAGGGGAAGACACAAAAAAGTGGTTTCTTGGTGGAGAGTTCCATTCGCCTGTCACTAATTCTAGGGACAAAATGGTTTCCTACTAGTTTATCAAGATAGGATGCCATTATCATTGTCT
Source organism: Torreya grandis (assembly GCA_037957365.1). Taxonomy (NCBI): domain Eukaryota; kingdom Viridiplantae; phylum Streptophyta; class Pinopsida; order Cupressales; family Taxaceae; genus Torreya; species Torreya grandis. Next base: position 2,412,125 of record JARHVA010002694.1, on the reverse strand, counting down.
CACAATGGGTGGCATCTGAATTGCTTCAAATCTTGAGGCATTAGATAAGTTCATTTGTACATATGTATATTTGTATAGTCTTTAGTTCTATTTTGTGCCTTTCGTCTTTGTTTTTGTCGCCTTTCTTTTTGGGTAGCATGACTCTGTAGCCCAATGACACACTTTAAGGCACCAGAGATTCTAATTTCTACTCCCCTCAGCTATTCTAAGTTGTTATCTAAAGGAAGTTCCCCAATAGGAGCCAACTGTTGTCCCTGAAAAATGACTCTTCATTTTTTTGGACAACATATGACTATTTTGGTCTTGCATGGCCAAAATTGTCCCTTCCCTTTCCAAAAATTTGTTCCAAACATTCAATTTTGTCATTTTCTCAACTTTTTGGTAAACTGATTAGCAAGTTCAGCCAGTTCATCAAAAGGTCTGTCAAAAAGCATCAAAACAAAAGCTTGAACCATTGAATCATTGAACCTTGAACCATTTTGGTTCATTGGTTCAATGGGTTCAATGTTCAATCGGTTCAACACACCAAGTTCAAAGGTTCAAAAGCCACCTTAGTTAAGAAAAGAAGCACACACAAAATAAAGATTTAGGTGGATGCTACCAAGTGTCGATGGCTGAGCCCCACTAAACTTTATTTCTATGAATTGGCAGATATTGCCATGTGTCCCTCTTGAAGCTTGTTGGGAGCCTCTAAGTGTCAATATCTATATTATATTCCCTTAGCTTCACTGTTTCAATCAAATACCATGGTGGGCCTGGGGATGAGTGACTAAATGAAGTGAAACATGCCAAGTGTCTGCATCCGTGTGACTAACAAATGTATTCAGACCATGCCATGTGTCCCTTGCAGAGATCGGTGGAGGTTGACAAGTGTCATCATCCATGAGAGCCCGACTGAGCCCCAAAAATTTCTATGATGTTGCAAAGGCTTGAGAAGGTGGATGCTTCCAAGTGTCAATAGTGAAAGATGCCACGTGTCCTCACCTATTCCTGTAGAAGATGCCATGTGGCACTTGTTCAAAGAGCAGAAGGCACCACATGTCAAAGGAAAGGGGCACTCAAAATACAAAGGCACATATGGAGCCAAGGAAAGGTTTCACTCAGATGAATTATTTGAAGGAATTCCTTCAGACATTTTACCCAAAAGAAATAAAAGAGATAATAGCCCACCTAAGAATCAAAGCCTGAAGGCCACTTAGAAGACACCAAAGGGCATGTTCCCTTTGGAAAAGGGTTTGAGCCTCAAAGGGCTATGGAAGCTACCAAGTGTCACAAGCTAAGACAATTTTGAATGAATCTTCATAGAGCAAAACCTACCGTGTGTCCTGACCCAATATAGCGGAAGCTACCACATGTCTGCATCCACACCCCCAGTTGCTAACCAGTTTCAAATCTTATTTTGATAAGCCTATTTTGAAACTATGGATGCAACCATGTGTCCTCACCTATGTCACATCAAAAAGTGACCATGGCAAGTGAGAAAGACACAAAGGAGTTGCTAGGAAGCATGATGGGCCTGCAAATGTCAAATTTGTCGCGATGAAGTGTATGTTGATTCCAGCAGACTCAAGGCACATACCCAAATGCATTTGAAAAGCCTAAGGCCAGACCAAGAGAAGGAAGAGATAAAGAGGGAAACTCAGTGGGAGTTATTTCTAGTAGGTGGAATAATTTATCGAGTAGATATTTGGGGCCTACAAACATTGAAAGTGCCATCTATTTGTCCCCTATGAGATAAAGGTAGAATAGACAATTATGTGGCTAAGTAGGTGATGTAATTAAAGATTCAAGCTCAGGAGGAGGTACTAGAGATGAATCAACATGCCACAGTCAAGGCAACTACCCTGCTCCAACATGGCCCTTCCTGACAAGACCAAAATGCATCCAAGGCATTGAATGTGCCGAATGGGTCACTCCTTGGGACAAAGTGCCAAGCCTCCCTCAATCCTCTATATAATGTAATCTCTTGTATCATTTCAAAGGAGACCTTCCCCGTACTAGAAGTGAAACTCTACCCAAATTGAAAGGCATTACTGAGACTTTGAGTTCAAATTATAATTCATATTTCTTTGATCGAATGAGAAAGCAAGTTACTTGTAGACTTTGTGTTGCTATAGCTTGTGCT